>CM061531.1:118133847-118175046 GCA_030545055.2 Neoaliturus tenellus
CTATAGGGAATACGCTATTACCGTAGTAGCCATGGTGAGACCTAAGCCCGGGACCACTTTACTTTTTCATTTTGAGGTCTCCAGAAGCCAAAAACACCATTCGTTCATTTTCATATATATGTATATATATATGTCCGTGGTACTGATAACTTTTGAAGGGGACCTCCGATTTTGATGAAATTTGGTATGAAGGTGTACAGGTCTATTTAATGAGTTCGCGAACCGGCATTGTCGGGTTATGGGAACGGCTTTTTGTGGGGTTTTTAATGGGTTTTTGGCATTTTTGGACCTAAATTTTCAAAATTCATCAATTTTAACGAAAACCATTTAAAAGAGCTTAAAAAAACAAACAATTTAGTATTTTGAATCTTTAAAATAGCTTAACTGGTTATAGAGAAAATTCAAATCAAGTTTCCCATGTTATTCTTATGGGTAAATCTTTAAAAAGTTATAAATCGCTTATTTATCAACATATCTTAATACAAATTTTTATGAACCTTCACTAGGTGGTGAGTAATTAAGATTTGATAAAAAACCCACATGGCAGCAAACCTACATGCTAAATAATAACATGGTATTGTCATGGAAAATAAGTGTATAATGGGAGCAAGAGAGATGGAGATAATAAGGTATCTGTTCCTAATCAGCTGATCAGCTGTCTTCTGCAAATTTGTCAAATTTGAAATGTTTATGCTTTGTTATTTGTAAACAAATCATTCCTTTTGCATGGAAGCTTTGGATGTTCACTTTTATTACTGTTAAAAAAAGTCATTTATTGCAATATAAATATTAATATATAAATTATTAAATAAAAATAATTTACTCAGAAATATAATGCCATTAAATATATTATATTTCCTTGTAAAGATTATTAATTATATAAGATAGCCAAAAATTTCTTTGATGTTGAAACAATAATTCTTTGGAAATTCGCTGAGTACGCAGGTCTGCTGCGACGGGGGTATATTATAAAGATTCTGAAAATTAAGCTAAATATTTTATTTTAAGTATTCTTTTGCCGTCTTCAATTGCTGTCCGAAATATTATTATTACATTATGATTTTCATCTCGATTTTGGGACAAACCATGAATTTTTTTGTGAAATATTTAACGTAATTTTTAGGATCATGTTTAACAGTAAGCAATGCCGCAAAGCCGACCTTTAATGAACGATCGAGTCAGAAATGGCGGCATTCAAACTTTGCATAAAAAAAAAAGCAATTTGCCGAAATTTCAAAACGCAATAACTCGCGTTATATTCGACCTTTAGAGATCGGGTTTAAGGCATTCGAATCTACGTTCAAAGACCTTTAAAATTATATACAACATGACATATGCCAATACAGATTCCTCTACAACTTCCTCTAGAGTCGTATCATTTTAACTTACTGTTTAAACATGATTTATTGTATAATGTTTTGATTGTTTAAATAGTTACAAATATTCATCAAAGTACTAAAGAAATTTTGTACTAGAGTCGCACGGGCTTCCCCCGTGTTGTGCCCATTCTGGAAATGTGGCAACATCGGTTTTGTCCTCAACAATAATCCAAACTAAAAATTTGTTAGACTTTCAGTGCATGCTCAACCTGTTCAGAGCCTGGACTAATAGCGGCCGCGGCCACGCACCTTCTCGGAACTGGCGATTGACCCAGCGCGGTGAGGCGCCTCACGGTGCTAGACACGCGCCGTCTCAGGTTCCCGTACCACTGTGCGGTGCAATACAGATGAGATTAATTCATTTGAATGGTTCATTTTGCACAGCAAACATCGGGAGAAACATTGTCGCTTTGAAATAATTACAGTGATTTATCATAAGAGGTACTTTGTATATTTCATCAGACAGTTGTGTGAAGGTAAGTTTTCCCGTTAGACTAGAGTTAGGCCTACTTACTTAAATAAATGACAATTAATTTTCGCAAAATTTCTTTAGTACTTTGATGAATATTTGTAACTATTTAAACAATCAAAACATTATACAATAAATCATGTTTAAACAGTAAGTTAAAATGACTCAAGTTCGATATTAGGCCTATATAGATTTGTTTTGTAAAATTTCAACACCAGTTTCTAATAATTAAAATGTTAATGAAATGCCGGCTTCTGATTGGTCGACCCTCCAGCCAATCAGAAGCTCTAGAGAGGGTATTTAACCAGGTTGTGAAGCTGTGGGAGCGCACTTAACAGCATGCCTTACTAACATTAGCATGGGTTCGCTTGGGTAAACTAATAATAATTACTAGAAATCGCCTCCTGATCGAAATTCGATCAAAATTTCAGTTGATCTGGACCCAAGAAGCTTAAAAACATTTTAGAACTAAAACATCTGTTCTTCCTAATTTTCAAGCAGTTGTTTTTGCAACAGCTGTTTAATGATTCATTCAATTCTCCTTTCTCCATAAGATTAACATTGGAACTTTGAAAGCCTGTGGGGCGTAGCCCTGGAGAGCGATCTGAATTAGAATGTGATTCTGCTCATCTACAGAACTATACCTTTCTAACGGTATGCGCGGATTTATCCTACGATGCACTTGAGCTGAGAAAAAAGGAGGAAATGAAACATGCTTGCGTATTAATATATAGATTATTTTACTAGATGACCCGACAGACGTTGTCCTGTCATTCATTTTAATGTGAATATTAAAAATGTGAAATGGAATAAATAACAATAAATATATAAAAAAAAAACTCGTTTATTGTAATGCTTTTTGGTATACAACATTATTAGTCTTCTTGTTTTCTGGCGCATAAATAAATAAGTTTGATGGGTTTCCGACACCGGAACAGGCGACATAGAGTTGGCCATGTGAAAAGCATTTATTTTCCAAATTGATGCCACAAACACTCAACGACTGCCCTTGCGATTTATTTATCGACATTGCAAATGCAAGTCGTATTGGAAAATGCAACCGCTTAAAGTCAAATGGCATGTCGTTTGGAATCATAGGGATCCGTGGAATCAACACGTCTTCGCCTCTGTACTTCCCTTGTAATATTGTGGCTTCGATGACATTGTTCATTAAACTTTTTACCGTAAGCCGAGTGCCATTTCAAAGGCGTAGCTGGTTTATGTTCCTCAACATGATGATCGCCGACCCCACTTTTAATTGAAGATTGTGAGGTGGTAATCCCGGCAATTCAAGTGAATTTAAAAACTCTGTTGGAACAATATCATCTTGGTTATTAACAGATCAACAGATTTGTATGTCACCAATCCACTGGGTATCTTATTTTGAATATTAATATTAATTTCTTTGACATCAACATTTTTTGCAGCTAAAATAAATCGTCCGCTTAACCAAACACTCTTGTAGTTTTCAACTATGTTTGGGAACACCATCTCGATAAGTTTGTTTGTTTATTTTGAAAAGTTACAAAAATTGGCAAGGAATGTAATGCATCCAGACAATGTGTCAACAGGTATTTTACCACTTACAAATTCTAGCAATTGTTTGGATAAGACTTCGCCAGATTGATCGTTCTGTAACTCTACTCGCATGTTATTATTTAATTTGAGTGTTTTGACGTGTTTCCATAAAATGGACAGCTGGCGTTGACCTTGGAATCACTGGCAAAGTTTGTTTAAAATCTCCTAAAATAGAATTATCTCTCCACCAAATAGATTTTGGTTGTTTCGCAAATCTTGCATCGTGCGGTCCTAAAGATGTTTTGTGTGCCGTACATTCATCCCAAACGATCAATTTGCTTTCCTGCAACACTTCGGCCATCGCAGAATTCCTCGAAAGGTTGCACGTTGGAGTTTCAATAGTTTTTAAATAGTAATAAAAAATTTATTCATAAATAATCAATATTTACATAATTGTATTTAATAATAAAATCATAAATGTTACACACTCTTTCGTCCTTGTCTGTTTTGTTCTCGGTGAGAAGCCAAAATGAAAAGGAGACGCCAGAGAAAGGAGGAAGTTCAAGGAAGGAAGAGTATAATTAAAAACCAAACAATAATAAGGGATAGGCGAATAAATTTTATTAAATGTAGAGATGAAGAAAGAAGAAGGAAGAAAGAAGAAAAAATAAAGAATAAGGAAGAAGAAGAAAAAAAAGAAGAAAAAGAAACTTAAAAATGATTGAAAAGACTAAAAGAAAGTTTAGAGTATTAAATAAATTAACAAAAAATCTTGTTGAAAAATCCGGAATTGTAAATTTTTTTATTGTGAAACAGATGGAAAGACTTTATGTAAATTCTTCTTAAAATGTAAATTCCTATACAATGTTAATTATTGTCTGAGGAATAAAATTTATTTATTATTATTATTATTTTCATATTCAAAGGCAACTTAAGTGCTGAATGAGCTGTTCGAGCACCTTCCAGCAACATAGCTGCAATGCCTGATGAAGCTTATAAAATATTGAAAGTAATCAATATGAATTGCTGTTAATACTAAGAGTGGGGGAAAATATTTGAGTGGAGGTTGATTTTGGAAGGTATAAAAGTGGAGATATGTAGCTCAGTAATAATTGAAGGGGTCAGTGGATGAAGGGGGTATGTAACAAAAACCTAGTTTTGAGATATTTGGCCTCAAAGTTTTAATGTTAGAACTTTTTTAATGTTGCTTAGAAAAGATTGAAATTTTAGTATTGTCTATATGTCACAGTTTTTTGCTACAGTAAAAATATTTTTGAAATTTATTATTTTTTATGTTTTATTAATAAATTAATGTACATACCTCCTTTTTCCAATAAAAATATATATGAATTGGTGATTGAATTTGGAAGAAGGGGGTAAGTAGCAGTGTGGTTTTAGATAAAACACATACATATTGCAACACAAAATTATTTAATCAGCGTGAAAAATCATTTTACATAACTATACTATCATTGAATGTTTTTAAGACTCATATTCATTGATGATGTGCTGGTACCACCAGCTATGGTGCTCCGGAATGAATACCAACTGTTCTTTCAAGTTTTCAATCTTCTCTTTCTTTAGGGTGCCAAAAGGTCTTAAAGCCCTGGTTAAGGTAAATTCTGCTCTGTCCAGGATTTTATCTTGTTTTCTATTGTTTTTCTAACATCTACCATTTGAAATGGTGTGAACTCGTCGTAGCAAGGTTTGAAGAGATATGAACCAAATTCATCTACACGTATCCACTTCACATTATCTCTGAATTTTACTGGATTTTTAGACACGTCTTTCGTTCTGGGGTAGAGTTTCAACTTCACTTCCAATTCTTCCATTTCCCTGAAATGGTGTGACATTTCAATGATTTTATTCTGTCTACCGGATTTAGCTATGACGTCTTTGTACTCCTCAGGAGTGTAGATGTTTTGGTGCTTTCTTAAGTTTTTCTCAATTCTGCCGAAATCTCGGTCTGAATCAAGGTATGTGTGGCTCACTTCAGGAAACTTATGCTCTATGGTCTTGTACAATCCTTTGTATAATAAGTACTGGTACAGACAAACCATTGTGAAATTCTTATTCTGGCCGCCACACAAGTCTGACCATATGATAAGAATCACTTAATTCTTCAAAGTCTGGCACGTATTCATCGCTTGAGTGATCGAATAAACTCCTGAAGTCCGAACTAGTATCTGGATCTGAAATTAAAACATAATATTGTAGTCCGGGTAAAAAGAAACAATAAAACATAGTCTAAGCCATTTTAACAGTAGAATAACTTACTAGTAACCAATTATTGAGGATCAGATAGAGCAGTCAATTCTTGCAGGGAATTTTAGCCTTTCAGACATGATGGCGCATAGGTTAGGCCTACCTCTTGGCAGGAGGGACTTGAAAGTAAGCAGTTAGCTTTGGTATTGTGATAATGCCTAACTGATACCATTATATATGCCAGCAAAGAGGTAAACTTGTCAAAATGGACTAGCTATTTTAATTTCTAGGTTAGACACAATTTGTAGGTTACACATTATTTTTTAATTTACTGGGTTAAAACCTTTTCTAATGTTTACTGTGATGGAAAAATGCCAGAGATAGACTAGGCCTAACTAGTTTCATGTATTTATAGTGTTCTGAAACATTTAGCTCATGAAATTGAAATAAGACTAGCCTAGGTCTTACCTAGTGTTGAAGAGTGCAGTGTATCATTGTTCCTTTCTTCCTCTTGTCTTCTGTTCGATTTCAACATCTCTAGTATTTTACTACTTCGACTATTTCTATTCGTCTTAACCAGAAATAATCAAAACATCAATGCTTGTAGATTGTTTATTACAACAACACACTGACAACTGCATAAACAAAAGCTACACTCAAATTGTATTACACAGAGTAATGGATGAAAGAAGTAAGTAACATAGGTTTTTACTATATAAAATGGATGATAGAGGTATGTACATTTAAATGCATTCAGTGTAGTGGAAGAAAGGTGTATGTAGCATTAGTTTATTATTCAAGTGGATGAAGGTGGTAAGTGCACAATAAAAGTGTAACATACCACTTTCTTCCACTACAATATTACTTATTAGTGTGCACATACCTCCTTTATCCTATTGCTATCTCCATAGCAACAGGAGTTAGAGAGCTAGAGTAAGTGCCAAAAGTTAAGTTGTCACATACACCCTTCATCCGCTGACCCCTTCAATTGGTTCTTTGTTTCTAGTGCAAGTTGGTCGTGTAAAGGGAAATGACTTCTCCTTGGGTTAGAAAGGTTACAACTCCCAAACCTGTGCTAGCACCGATAAACAAAACCATTGGAAACATCGGGCAGCCAACCTGAAAAAGCAAAATCTGTTTTAGAAAAAGATCTTTTTCCAAGTGACAATAAAACTGAAACATCTGTTAGAGATTTATTAAATATTATGGTAGAGGAAGCGGTAGGAGAAACCCAAGAAGACAAAAACGCAAAACAGATAAAAAGGAAAAACATAAGTAAGGAATACATATCATCTTCTGAAGACGAAGAACCATCAAAGAAGATAACTCTAGAGATCGAAGAAAAGACGACCATTGTAATCTCTAGACTACAGCTAATATACTACAACTAATATAACTACAGCTAATATAATGTACATACAACTAACATAATATGACTAAAAAATATAATAAATAAGCTAAGAGGAAGAAAGGACACATGAATGGGGGCGTCGTTTTTATTCAGTGTCTACATTTTGTTAGAAGACTGCACTTGTCTGCAGGTTGAAATTGTCGGGGACCATTGAAATTGTATCTGTAAACCAACATAGAGTTAAAGCATGATAGCTCATACTCATGTAAAAATTAAAAAGACAAAGAATTATTACAAATAGAACTTATAAAATAAAATAAGAATAGTATAGGCTCATAATGTTAACATGTTGTAAAATATATAGTTTTTATGATTTTGTGTACTGTTTGTGATGTTACAAGTAATTTAAGGTAAGAAGGCTCAATTCCATCGATAATGCGGCCACTTTTCTGCGATACAACTATCATTGATAACTCAATGTTTTGTTAGTGTTTTCGGCTAGCACAGGAAAATGCAATTATACATGCAGGTGGCCAGCCTGTAGTGTGGGACTCCCCTAAAAAACGGGTTTACCCAGAAAAAAACCTACTTTACGCTTTAGGATTCTAACCTAGAATTGTTGATCACATTACGTCAGGATAAGTCTAAATTTGGCTTATGACCGTGGGTCTCACTCTTTTTAGAGTAGCTTGGTCAAGGGAACTGGGCCACTTCGTTGTCAGATCAGATTTCTTTTCCACGAGGTTGTCCCGAACAAACTGTAATAAACAATCCCAAGTTGCCTTCATACTCCATAATCTGTTCGTAAACCGTGTTCACTGGAAAAACACAAAAAAGAATCAATACAAGTTGTTTTTTTTTGTAAAAAAGCCTAGAAAAGACGAAAGATGTTGTAACTTAACCAATGGTTGGTATTGTATAATACATAACAAAAGTTTCGAAAAGAAAGAACATGTTGAGAAAATGAATCCAAGTAAAGACCAAAAGACAATTAGAGACATACAAATCAACATCCAAGAACTAAATAAAAAAAATTGAACACCTAATAAAAAAGATTGGCGAGGACAGTACGGAAAAATAAACGGTATCAGTTAACTGACACATACTTTCTCCCAACAATATAAAAAAGATGTTAAAAGCTTCAAACATTAAATGTCTTGATGACTCAGTCGGATAGCTACCGGCAGAGCAGCGCTCGTTTGACCCTACGCGCGTATGTGACTTTTAACAACGTACTGCGTTTACCGCTAAACGAAAAATGGAATTTTCTCCGCAACCACTTGACGTAAAGCAATAATTTAAAATACTAGATTACTTAGTTTTTTGAGCTTGATTAATGGTGATAAGTAAAATTTATTTCAAGACAACAGCTATTTTGAAAATCCAAAAAATTGATTTTTGAAACACTTTTTACTCTATAACTTTTGAACGCGAGTTTTCTCGGAGATGCAGGTGGTGTCATTTTATTCACCATTTTAAGCTTAATAAACCACAAAATTTTAATCAAAATCGTTAGAGCCGTTTTTGAGAAATTTTGATTTTTGACGATTTTTGAGGGTTTTTGGGGGTAAAATACCCTTAAAAATCAAAAATTCAAAAAAATGAAAAAAACGCCTGGAATTATCGTGGATTTGGACCTATGTACCAAATTTCATTAAAATCGGACAATTAGGGCATTCTCTAGATCTGTTTACATCCTGACACACACACACACACACAGACAGACATCACTCCGAAAACCACTTTTTTGGACTCAGGGGGAACCAAAATGGATAAATCCACCAACAACTCAAATTCGAAAATTTTGACGAAAACAATACTTTCTCCATATACTATGGTATAGAGGGAGAAAGTAAAATTGTTGTGGTTTTAAAACCAGACCAGTATACGATAAATACGTGCCAACGATGACTTGCATGTTTTGGTAACTAGTAGCATTAGTAGCCTACTGTAACTGAAGTTACAAAATAAATTTGTGGGTATAATTTTGAAATTTCACGTATAAGCCTCACTAAAAATTCAGTGGTAGGATAATAAATATTTATAGGTATACTAATAATATTGGTTATCAAATTATGTTGTAAAAACTCAATGATGCGTTTTTTTAGCAAAAGATCATTACATTGTTTAAGACACACGTTCGATCTGAAGGTACTTCCACACCGAGCGCGCCGTGCTGCGCCGCTTTGCGCCGCGCTGTGTAAAGCATATTGCGCTGCACGAAACAGCGCAAAACTGCGCGGAACAGAGTGCCATGTTCGTAGTAGCGCGGCTGTGATCCATGTTGCGCGGGCTACACAATCACACCGATGTAGAAAATTGACTCGGCAACAGCTGCTTCGGTTTTGATTGTTATTTATAATGATCTGTTAAAAAGAAGGAGAAAACCACGTCGTCATTCGGTGACGCCCATACTGAGACGTCGGGAATCGTATGGAGGGGAATCCATGCTCAATGAACTCCGTATTGGTGGGCAGTTCGAAAATTTTTGCCGCATGTTTTGAGTCTTCTTTTCCTTTGCTTTTTCTCGCCGGAAGCATGAGAGCAGGCATGACATTTTTTATTTCGCCTCTCCAGGATCACAACCCACCTCAATGGCAATTTCACGCCAGGCGTCACTTTTTTTATTTTTAATATGGTAATTATTGTCTTTCGGGTCCCATAACTCACTTCTAACTCGATATGCATTCACCAGAGTCTAGATGCACACCCGACCCCATTCAAAAGACATTTTGATCAAACACAGGTAGTGACAGTTCGTGCCAAAACGACGCGCAGCAACAACTGAGCAAATGCCCGTCCACACTGAGCGCGCAAGGACGAACAAACTTCAAAGATGTTCGTCAAAATACCGCCATCAGTCGGATCGTGTTCGCGGATGTTCGCGAGTGCGCGAAGCTGCGCGGTTCGCCGTCCACACCAAGTGCGCCGCTTGGCGCGCACATGTTTTGCGCAGCGCGGCGCAGCTCTGCGCGTTCGGTGTGGAAGTACCTTGAAATTTATAAAATTGGTGGGACCCCAGTTCAGAGTTAGCTTATACTTTGTTAAGAGAACTCCTAAAATTTTCAACCGATTTCCAAGGTTCTTGTGTCGTTAGGGCTTGATCGGTAGTGTTGTTTCCGCAAAAAATTATGAAAGTCTGGATTAAAATAAAGGCGCTATCCATTATTAAAATTTGAAAATTTCCCATTAGGATAATATTGGGCTTGAGTTTAGTTTTTAAACATCTGTTAATGTATGTACCGCTGATGTAAATGAGTGTATGTGTGGCAATTAGGTACTGATAACCACAAAATTGTATTGGTAGGGCATTAGGGGTCGTCCATAAATTACGTAATCTGAAAATAGGGGGGGAGGGTCCAGATTGAAAATGACGGTAAGGTGATGTGCATGGGGGGGCTCGGCTTTGATATGACGTCATTTTTAATGTAATGTTTTATATCAAATTTTGACAGTTAAACAATAATAAATTCTAACACAACTCAACTATTATAATTTAATTATCTACAAAATACATAAGCCTATTTTAAAGCGCTGTTTTATAGTTTATTTTTCCAATGAGAAAGTCATTTTGGCTTTATTTCTCAAGGTAAATTCAGATTTGATTGGTCAATTTGTTTAGTTTATCATGTAACGTTTAAAAAGCATTATTTTTACTTAAAACGGAGGTTTGTTAAAAATGACGTCATTTTTCCAAGAGGGGGGGGGGGGGGGGGGTCAGACAAATTATGATGGTAGGATGATTTTAGGGAGGGGGGGGGGTCCAAAAATGGCCAAAACGCGATGACGTAATTTATGGACGGCCCCTAATCAATGTATACAGAACCGAATAAGTAGGGACATCCCATGTTAAAAATACTTAGTTTTGCCACTGAATACAAAAACGTATAGTTTTGCCAACGAAAACCAGAGTAAAATAAAGCGCTGATGCTAGGATTACTTCTTATTGCCACAGGAAGCGCTCTTTGTACTTCTTAAATGTCAAAATGAGCGTAGGCCTATTTGACAAAAAATCAAAACAATAACAAACGCCTGCAATATTATTCTTGCCATCCGTTTCTATTCAACCAATCAGGAAGATCCTTGAATAAAAATTACGTCTTGGTGGTGCTATTTGTGTTTTGGGAGCGGCGTTCTCACTTCCCCATAAGGATGTGCCTTGGCGTAATTGATTTAAATTTAGCAATTACATGGGATAGTGTAGATCAAATTGCTCAATTTCGAGCAACACTTTTACTAATTTAATAGTATGAATTTAATTTTTCATCGTTAATAATGTATATTACTGACGAAGTAAATAAAATAAATTAAAATACACATGTCAATAAATTAACCTGTATGAAAGATTCGTTTAACGTTTCAAATTTCGATTATGGTGACGATTTATTTCGAGACCGGTAACAATTTTATTTATTAGCCTAACCTCTAACAGATTTAACATTATTCTTAGTCACTGAGCCGAATGATTTCTAACCCCTTTTCATTTTACATCTCACTCTCCCCCCGTTCGCCACCCTCCCCCACCCCCGCCCGGCCGGCCGTGCACCACGTGACCCGGTGTCGGCGGTCCAAGGGTCGCGACTCGCGACCAGAGGCTATATAAGCCCCCCGACCGCTCGCCGGCCAGTAACAGTCGCACCACGGTACCAGGATGCGAGCGTTGCTACTGTTGTTCGTCTGCGTGGCCGCCGCCACGGCCCAGGTGGCCCACAACACCAACAAGGTCGTCTGCTACTGGGACGGCAAGTCCTTCTGGAGGGAAGGTAAATAAAGTTAGAGAATAATTAATTAGGAAACAAGTTAACTCTCAAGACGCATTGCTAGATGTAGAAGTGAAAGTAAAACTGGTTTTGCGGAAGAGAGTTTCAATCAGATGCAAATTTAGTTTATTCAACAGTAGATTGTTTAGTGATAAAGAATCAAAGAGCAAAGGATAAGGAAAAGATTTTCCTTCATTTTCCTGTCGGTTCTTCTTGCCATGCCAGAATGTCCTGGACAAAATTAAGATTTATAGTTGCGGTTAACTATAAAATTTTTTAGTTTAATAGTTTAATAGTTGCGGTATGAATATAAACATTTAGTAAATAAATGCCCATACTAATAAAGTCAAAATTTGCAAACTTCAATCACGGCCGATTTGTATCAAACATCTGACATCAAGACTAGTCGATTTTCATGCACGGACATTGTGCAGGAAAACGAGCAAGATTCAACTGGTTCACCAAGTTTGGAGGATGATAAATTTGTTTTATTAAATACTGATCAGTTATTCAAGGGACACTAAGGAGGCCTATTTACTGTTTTGCAATTAAAAATATACACTAGATAATCAAACTCTTTCCATGCATAATAAGTGTACTAAACACTTATTATTTTAAGTGTAGTAAAATTAGTCTTTTGATCACCAACAGCACTGTAGACACACCATAGAATTATTTTAAAGGAATACCGTACTTAAAACTGAAAAAATATATTTAGAGACTTTATTAGTAGTCATGCAATTTATTATATTCAAGAAATTTTTTAAGTGAATTGAGGAAGGGAATAGGATTTTTTATATAAATTCTACTTTAACAACTTATTAAATATATGTATAGTAATTATTGATAGAAGGAGAGTAGCGCTCTAAATTACTTTAACATATTGAAAGATGATCAATATTGATACATGATGATAATTGTCATGACTTAGCAATTGGGTGTGTGCTATGGATATGGAGATGATCCCTGAAAGACCTACAGGTGTCCTAAATGAGTAAAGCTCCAGACAAGCACTAGAAAAACTTGCACCAATCAACAACTACTGTACACGGTAATCAAAAGTATAGAACTCTGTATTGGCAAATTACTACAATTATTTCATCAAGTTATATTGCTCTTCCTGATAAAATAATTACGATGTTATTGGTATTGGTGGTGAAATAGACACTTCTGGGAGAAATATTTACTTATTTTTTTATTTTTCAGTCTAATCAAACAATACTTTTGCCAATTAACAATTTTATTTTGGTCTTCTAGTAAATTCCCCCCACATGGAACCAGCTCCCTATATATTTAACTTTCATTGTTTTACAGTAAAAATTACCTCAGTCTTTTTTTTATTAAAACTGTGTTCTAGCTTAATTAAAATTACCTTTATTAATGATCGTAATGAACCAAATATTTTTATTAAAAATTGAGCACACTCTACCTTTGTGCTCTTGGTGTTAAAAAATACACTATGTTTAAAAATAAATAAATAATACCTTCAGAGTTATTAATTGTAATTTACATAACAGAACGCAAGAGCAGCACTAGGCCTTCAATCGTTTTTAACATTGAAGAAAAATTATTCACAAGTTACAATTAGAGTCACTCAATGCAAACAGTAGAACCATGTAGAGTTCTGTATTGTCAACTCCCTGTACTACTGGTATCATCTAAAATCTAATAAACAAATGATAAATTTCTCCATTCTTTGTATATTAAAAATGTTAATTTGTTGGCTTTTTCCAAAGTTTTATTGAATTCAAGAAATCATTCCTCCTACTTTTTGGAACATTGTTGATAATATTTGTAAACCTATAGTGGAAGGTTAGTGAAACTGATGTATTAAGCGCTGGACCAAGGGTACACAATGACCCTTATTTGCAAGCTGTGGAGGTCCTACTCCTCATCTTGAGCCTCCAGCAACCGGTTCTACAAAGCTTGAAGCAGACGACCTTCAACGTGACTGATGCTTATAATTTTTCAAATCCAAGACAAAAGTTTAAATGAAAAGGGTGAATAACTTTTCAACTTATTTACTTCTGAGCTATCGCATATTTTTCTATAGATATGAATAATTTTACATTGATTTAACTTAGTGAATATCTTTTAAAACATCCATTTTCCTCGATAGTTTTTCTAAATTTATAATCATAGGTCAAGAATTTTAAATAAGTGGGGTTATGACCTTTTTTTTAAATGTTTAAATCAAAACATCTATCTCTTACGTGAGGGCTGTTTTTTGTGAACAAAACTCCTCCGTTATTTCTGGACGAAATTAAATGTTTGTGATGTCATAAGATTCGTCTCAGTTTGTAGTTTTGCATTAAGGTTTTAGATTTTTGATATTTGTAGTCTGAAGATCATGGGAAGCCCTTAAATTTTATTTTTTGTCTATAAGATTAACACGAGGAACAATTTTTTATTAAATTTAAAATAAAACAGCTGTTCATAGTTAAATCATAAAAAACACATGTTAAAATCTAAATAGAACTTTGAATTGTTTATGTAAAGGGGCAAGGTTGTATTACAAGGTACTCGGGTAAATGCAGCACATTGCGCTGCACAGGTACCCCTAGTACTTATTTAATACACTAAGGGTTTTTTTGTTAAGAGAACTCTTCCTACAATTTTCAATTGATTTTCAAGTTTTTAGTGTCATTAAATAGGGCTCAGTAGTTATTTCCCCAAAAATTTATGAGAATGGACTAAATTAAAAATGCTATCCATATTGGAAATTTGAAATTTCCCCATTGAATAACATTGGGATTGGGTTGAGAAGTTTAAACAAAATATATTAATGTACAGCTGCAAATAGGTGCAGTTTTAGGCAATTAACGGAATTGATCACCACAATATAGGATATATTGTGGTGATCATATATACTAGATATCACCACAAGATCAAATACTAGATGGTTATTATTGATTTTTCATCTATTGATTTATTTATTTGGTAACTAGTGACTTTTATTCAGAATCAGAATCATCATTTATTATCAATTGACATTTTTACAATGAATGTGATATGGTCATATGAGGTGAGCATGCTGAGCAGTTGTCGGAAAACAAGGAAAAAAATATAAATATATATATATATTTTCATGTCTTATTTTCATGGTATATGTTCATGTCTTTTCTTCTTGCACTTCTTAATTATGTTTTATGTTTATGCTAGACAACAGATTGCAATGATTACAATAATGTTGATTCTTTTAATAGTAGACATATCAAGACAGCAATATGATAAATCATGCACAGTGAGGGAGGGGGGGAGGACAATAAATATGGTGGAAAATTCAGTTTATGAGCCTAAAACAACTATAGGAAAATCAAGGAAATCATTCACATTGTACATTGGGTTCATGACCAGCCATTGATAAATCTGATTCTTAAAACTATTATTTGGGAGACACAGTCAATTTGGAGTTATTTTATTAAGGAATTTCTTACCCATAATGACATGGTCTTTTTTACTTTTTTCCAGCCTTGCAAAAGGAATATAAATTTTTCCTTTATATCTGGTGTTGAAGTTGTGATATTCTCCTCTTAGTTTAAACAAGTGGTAGTCTTTAAAGCTTTCTAACACAGTATTATAAATATACAGGTTCACAACTGTTAGGTTGCCCATTTTATCCATTGTGAATAGCCACCGGAACTGAGTATTAATAAATATGGTACATACCAAATATCCGTCGCAGTTCCATACTAGGCCTAGTATGTGCGTTTTGTTAAATGTCTTTTTGTCACCCGTGTTTTACCGTGTATGTGTTTTTTGTGTGCTCATAACGACGTCAATATGACTGATTTTTTTAACCAGTGTCCCTGAAGATAGGATATGATTATGGCCTAGTAGGGGCCGAAACCCGGGTCATCCGAAAAGGACAAGTTGGAACTGCGACGGATATTTGGTATGTACCATATTTATTAGGATGCCCATGTCAACAAAAAGTGGTTTGCAGTGTGCAATGGGATCTGCATTGGCTAGGATTCTAATTACCTTTTTCTGCAGTAGCAGGACATCAGTGACATGTGAACTATTTCCTCATAGGGTGATACCATAACTTAAAATGGATTGGAAAAGGGCAAAATATACATTTCTAAGATATGGCAAGGGTAGTTCATTCTTTAGTTTATGGAACAGGAAGATAAGTCTACTTAGCCTATGTACATTGTACCTACAGTGCATTGCAATGTATTGTATAATAACATGTTTCAATTTATTCAGTTCATTGCTTAGAAAGCTTACTAGTTACAATAATCAATTTTTAAAGCTCACAATTGAATTAAAATTCACTAGCCAACAGGTTTTATTAATCAATGTAGAAACACGTTCACTGGGCAGCCATTGTACAAAGTCTGCCTGTTTTCCCAGAGATGGCAACAGGCAACATTGCTAATGATACATCACAAGTTGGCAAGACTGGCAAGACGTGTCAATCAGTACTTCCTCCCAGTGCTGCCAACAGTCATGCATGACTCGGCAAGGCGAGCTAGCTACTAACACAATCATCACAACCGCGCTTCTCGACCTAACACTTAGACCTTGTTAGCAAACAAATGATGACATAGGTTGGCATCCTGTACTTTGTCCACACTGCGAAAATTTCAGACGTTCCTTCCTACTTTTATTGAATGTGGGTGGCAGTTTTACGCATAAAAGAATCTGCTGAAAAACAAATTACTAAGTTTGGACAGACTCTCTAGTATTAAGTTTCTTACATAAGCATGGCCTCACCAAGTTTTTAAAACTTTTCCCAATAGAACTACAAAAAACATTTAGTACATTCAATCAGATTTTTTAAACTGTGTTTATAAGTACAGTAGTACCTGGGGGCGGAGCATTTGCTCGGTAAGCTCAAACAGTATAGAAATATCAGCAATGAATACAAAAACGTAAAGAAGGTCACATCCCATGTTAAAAGTTGGCCAACATTTTATTCTGCTAGGAGCGCTGTAAACTAAACTTGAGCACTCCAAATAGAGATAGCGCCAGAGGAAACGGAATAAACATAGTACAAGAGAGAGAGGGGAATATTAAATTTCTTATTTAGTATTGTGTCGTTAAAACAACATTTTAAATATAGTTACATAGCTTATATGGTATCAATGGAAAGCTTTTTTCAAGAAGAATCGTTAATTTAAGTCATTAAATCCTTTTAATGTTAAGACTTTGTCGTATGGGCTTTCAACTTAAATGTTATTCTAATGAAGATATTTTATTGAATCATATGTTTACCAAAATAAACTAAGTTATAAACGTCGTCATGGTATCCTGCTATAAGTCACGCCACATAAGTTGACGAATGGCAAAAAACACCTGGGTAGGGCGAGGGGAGAAGAGGGGGTACTTTTCCAAAAACATCGAGATTACGTTGCATGCAATTTTTTATAGAACAGCTGATTATCCAATCATTTTAACTGAATAGTAGTGAAAATTCATTCGTCAAGTTATGTGGCGAGGGTTATATTTTCAAATTTGTTTACTTGGGTTCGAAAATGAGCACTTAACTAAAGTAGGCGAACGGAAAAAGTGTTTCTACATTAATTAAAAGAATTGGTCCAGTAATGGAAAACTGTCATAGGTTATGTATGATGTGCGAGGACGAGAGATCCTTTGCTGGTGACCATCTGCAACAAAGTCGGAATGTAATCTGACTAATAGGTCATTGTCTCGTGCACGCTCTCATGGTGGAGTGCGCTACGAAGTCAACAGAAACTTTTTTTAACCATTTCTTCCATAAGATGTGACCTTCTTTACGTTTTTGTATTCATTGATATCAGTTACAGACATTGCGGTTAAATGCCCCGTGCAAAAATGCTTATTTCTTGTTCAAGACGAGCTCGTTCGCTCCACTCACTGCCTTCACCATGAGATCGTTCGCTTTGCTCACTCGCCTTTCAAACTGTTTCAATTTAGGCCCACCAAGTGCTGCACTCTGGTGAATATTTGTTAAAACACCGGTTGAATCTGTAACGGATTCTAATGATTTAGTTAACAGCTGTTTTCACAATTAATTCTTACTAATGATTTTTTTTACCATCGAAATGCAATTCTATAAATAGTTGTTTCATACTTTTAGGTGACTTTTATTTATCTAAACATTTATAATCAGTAAAATGGAGTATGATTTAAAAATTTGTATACTATTAAAAAATTGTCAATTATTTATATCATGCAGTAATACCATTTAAAATTTGGTAACTGTGAACTGGCTGCCATGCAAAACCACATGTTTATACTGGAACACAGGTCTGCACTTTGACAGTTGAGTCAGCTGTTTTCATTATTTTTTTTTTTTAACTCCATAAGATTGATGTTAAACATTTTTAAATCTATACTTATTTATAATACGCTAAGGGTTTTTTTGTGTTGAGAACTCCTCCTACAATTTTTAAACAAAAATTCAAGTTTTTTTTGTCGTTTGATAGGGCTTGGTGTGTTGTTGTTTCCCCCAAAAATTTATGAAAATTGGACAAAAAATAAGGGCGCTATACACAAATTAAATTTGAATTTTTTCCATTAGAATAACGTTTTGTTTGGGTTAAAAATTTTAAACATCTGTTAATGCACAGGTGTAAATACGTGTAATTCTTTGTGATTACTGATATTCACAATATTGGTTTTTCGGACGTCGCTGATTTAGAACTAAATCAGTACTTTTGTACTGTATGAAAATAAATTGCTCGATTACGAGGAACAAGTTGACTAGTTTCAATTAAAGGCTATAAACAAATAAGATTTTTCCTGGCTTAGAGAGACCTGTATCTATATTATTTTTATTCCAGAACTAAGTTATTTACAAAGTTTGAAGAGAATCATTCGAGTGGATTTTGAGATCCTGTGCATACATTTAAATATACCTTACTCGTACTAGGGTTTAAGATTAGGTATTTTTTTTTTCTACAAAAAGAAAATAAAAATCTTCTGTGGAAGTGGAAGGCAACTAGACTTATAACCTATTATTTCCAGCTGTGTAAAAGATCTAACAAAATATTGTTGAGTTTATCTTTTTACTTACATGTTTTCGGGTTCTAAAATTTTCGTGAAACAAAAACACTATAAAGATTATTCAATATTCCTGGGTATTCATGATAATTGCTATAACCCTCGCCAGGTAACTTGACGAATGAATTTGCACTACTATTCAGTTAAAACTATTGGATAATCAGCTGTTCCATGAAAATTAGCATGTAACGTAAGCTCGATGTTTTTGGAAAAGTATCCCCTCCACCCCCCTCGTCCATCCCAGCTGTTTTTGGCCATTCGTCAACTTATGTGGCGGGACTTATATAGGCCTACTTCTTCAGGACATGTACACAACTAACTGAACTAATTACATAGTAAGAAAAGTGATTAGTTATTGTCTACAATTCAGAGAAACTTCACATTCATCACTTTTTTCCCCTTAAATATGTTACGGTGTCTTAACTTAAATATGTTAAGAACTAACTAACTTTTCAAGCCTCATTAGACCTCATAATTGTTCCTCCCAACTTTCTCATGACTTGCAGTTAACAAAATGAAAGGCCAGCAATGTTGAAACACACTGCTAGCAAAAACCTGACACCTGATGCCTCAAAGTATTATTCATGGATGTCATTTGTGACCTTTTGGTGACTAGCTCCACTAGCGCTAGATGAGATGATTGATAATTTTCAGTTGTTTATGCAACAAGCAATAAACCTTATATCATTTACTAAGAAAGTACACTAATTAATTTAATCACTGTCAAACAAAGATAAAACTTATGGCTAATTTAAAAAATAAATATTTTATGTTTGGTTTTGTTGTTAAATTACTAAAATTTTGATGTTATATTCACATTAGAAACATAGTTTTACAATAATCACCTAAAAATGCACCCTAAGGTAAAATGCATAACTTATATTCATCTATTTTTACAAGAAGAATTAATGTGAAATTAACAGTATTAATTATATTAGCTTACTTGTGTATCCTACACCTTTAAAAGCAAAAACATTGTACTTTATTAGGTGTTTTAAATAGGTTTTAAATAGTTTCTTATGTATGAATTATTTTTCCTTAAATTGATTTGCCTAAATAAAGTGGAGGAAGATTGAAATATTATTCAAATCATAAAGTTTATTAGTTTTTGCTCATTCACTCCTTTCGCCAGGATTCCCGTTTAGGAGAGGCTATAGCCTCAGGGGGTCTGGGGGTCCTCTCATCCTGGGAATTTTTCAAATTTTCAATCACTAAAATATGCAGTTCTAAAACTTTTTAGGCAATATTGAAGAAATAGCCTTACCCTCTTTTGAGTTGGAATTTTGGTTGTTTGGTACAGTACCTAAGTGGTCCATGTTTATTGATATTCCTAATTCGAAATATAAACAGGAAAGCAAAGTAAACAAAAAGCGGAATTATTCCTCCTTAGATATTTTTTGGGGAGGGGGGGGGGGTCTTTAGCCCCCAAATCCCACCCATCTGGCTACGTGCCTGTGCTCATTTACTTCTAAAATCAGCTCATTTGCCATGCTCACTCGCCATTCATTGAGCTACAGTCGCTACATTGCACTAAAACCCGCACCATAAAGTAATGCATTCTAATTTATACTCGTCTATTTTACCAACATACGGTACTCTGTTATAAACTCTAAAAAAAATTAATTGATAAACTGTTATTCATTATATTTAATTTAATTTTAATAAAACTGACTGAAACCCTAAGTTACGCTTTTAAGAAGGCACTGTGTTTAACTAACAACATTTACAACTAACAAACTAAACTGCCCAACAGTAGATAGCGCCTGAACTTTAGTCCTAAATATCTCAAAAGTTTAGATAAACAAATAATTGCACTCGTCAACACTCTAAACGTTGTGAAAGTTTTTTTATTGTTTCTCTGCATTCAAATTATTTTGAAGTAGCGGAATAAAATTGTATTTTATTTTAGATTCTGTGGTATAAAGCACCAGCAACTAAAATTAATTCAAATTGCTTTAAATTTTATATAAAAATTAAAGTGAAATTTTGTGAGATTTATGAAATGTCTGTTTTGTTTTCATTTAAACAAAATGTGAGCATTGGTTTTATTTTAAAGTGATAGCCGAATGGAGTCAATGAATGAAGACGATCTATTAATATACCCTGGCTTTTTGCTATATAAAAATCTGGTTACCCTTTTCACAACAAAACTTTCTAGAACCACATTTTTAAAACTTATTATTAAATTTAAAAATTGATTGTGTTATGAAGAAAAAATTTGTTTGTTACAGTAAATAAAATTTTTATCAGTATCTATACTAAAATGCTCAGATTCAAGCAACGAGTACACTAGTTACTTATTAAACCTTGTTTTACTATTTTTAACCACTGTCGATAAAAATAACCAAACAACTCTTTCTACCCCTCTTGATGATGGTTAACACTAAATAATTAATTGTCTATGACTGCCAAACATTTGCATGTTTAATTTTTTTTTTTTTTAATCAACGAAATTATTGTAACTTTTAGGAAAAGATCTCACTTTTATAAACACTCAATAATACTTTTTACAAAGTAATAGTAGCTTTCATCACTAGCTAGGAGCAAAAGTGGGTTTTTTTGCCCCGCCATCGAGTTTAAAAAAAGATTAAGCATCAAAAAGGCGCTTTTGCTCCTGGTGATGAACAAAGTTTTTTATCATAATGCAGAATTAGACTTTAAAACGATAAAAATATTAACTATACTATAAAGTTGCATTTTCGAGGTTATATTTACAAAGTAAGTGCAGTGTTCACATTTCTGTTGTTTACAAACGATGCTCTTTATAAAGTTTGAATTTCCAAATTCTGCATCTCAAAATGAATAATAATATACTTTTTATCATTGTGCACGAAATCAGCCTGTTTTTTGTTCTCTCAACTGTACCAAAACCGATTCTTTTTGGTCCTAGGACTGAAAAATCATCTGGAGAATTTTTTAGGTCCTAGTACTGAAAAGTCAGCTGTTTGCTATGTATATTATTATTCATTTATTAATGTTGAGAAACAGAATTTTTAAACGTTATAAAGAGCATTGTTTGTAAATAACATAAATGTAAACACTGCATATACTAACTTTGTAAATATAACCTCGAAAATACAGCTTTATAGTTAATACATTTTTAATTATCAAAAGTCTAATTTCGCATTATGATAAAAAACGTTGTTCATCACTCGGAGCAAAAGTGTCTTTTTGGTGCTTAATCGTTTTTAAAAACTCGGCTGCGCCTCGTTTTTAAAACACGATTGCGCACCAAAAAGACCCACTTTTGCTCCTAGTGATGAAAACTACTATTTCATCATACCATTGCGATAAACGTTGTTTTCGGAACGGTCAGCTGTGATCGAAACTAGTTGATTCCCGGTGGTTGGATAAACGTGTTGGTAAACAAAGTTTTCGGGACTAGTCCTCGAAACAGTGGTTTTCGGGACTAGGCCGGAAAAAAACTTCCAATGTTTGACACCACTAGCGCTGCTATTCTGCTTACAGTAACTTAAACATCGTTGACTACAATATATAAATGTCAAACAGCTGATTGTTTAGTTGTAAATAGTTAAAATACAAGATAAACAAATAACAACGTAAGAGGGGGTATATAGGTTAAAATTTATTAATTTTTATCCAAACTGTATATTTATTAAAGGTGGTATGATGAAAAGTACTGTTCGTAACTCGTCCGAAAGTGGTATATCAGTGCTCGATCGAATTCAAGTACTCGGCTTCGCCTCGTACTTGAAGCTCGATCTTGCACCGATAACGACCACTTTCCGGACTAGTGACGAAATATACTATAGCAGCTGACTTTTCAGTCCTAGGACCTAAAAAATATTCCAGCTGATTTTTCAGAGTTCTAGGGCAAAAAAAAAAAAAAAAACCGTTTTGGTACTATTGAAAGAACAATAAACAGGCTCATTTCGTCCAGAATAGTAAAAATATATTTATAATGCTCTTGCAAAATTCATTCCTTACCACTAAGAAGTTGAAGAGCGAGTTGCATAATATTGGCGCAGGTCAAACTTTCTAGAAACTGGTTCGACGAATTGAACCATATTCCGCATCTGAACCTTTATCTCATGGCATGATGATGAGATGTTTTCAAGCTGGTCATCAATTAAATTTATTTTATCATGCTCTTTTTATGACTTACCGATAAACATATTTTGCAACTAATAAGGACAAAATCTTTTATATAGTTAATGTTAATATAACATAGAAAATGTCCATTTGTATCTGGAGTAATCGTATCAGCTGTAGGTTTAACCCATCCAGACGGTCTAAGTAAATTAATCGGTTTCATTTTCATTCGGTGAAATAAATGTTTATCCTTTCAAATTAAAACTGCTTAAGGAAAATACAGAAGTGACATAATGTGTACTGCAAGATGGTTGCAATGCTATGAACTCTAAATTTTTTTGTTTAAAATATTTTAAAGTCTGAAGCTATTTATTTAACAAGAGTGAAAGCAGCCGGTTTTTCATTGTTGACCACTAGGAGGAATAATGTTTTTTTGTGTATAAGTTTTTAAATGGGGCATATATTTCAATTTAAATTCTATTTTAAAAGGACTTTATAAGATAAATAAATGAGAGGAGAAGAATAAAATTGAATACTTAGTATAGGTCACGCCATATAAGTTGACGAATGGCCAAAATCAGCTGGGTAGGGCGAGGGGAGGAGAGGGGGTACTTTTCCAAAAAACATCGAGCTTACGTTACATGCAATTTTTTATAGAACAGCTGATTATCCAATCATTTTAACTGAATAATAGTGAAAATTCATTCGTCAAGTTACGTGGCGGGGGTTATAGACTTTTGATCTTCCAGGACTAAAAAGAGGTTAATAGTCAGACTTAACTTTAGAAAAACGAGGTGAAACAGAGTTAATCGTGAGTCATCATTTTCATTGTTAAGGCAAGCAGTTCAGACACAATTTGCTTACTAGGTATACTGTAATACTGATGCATTACATTAATCAGATTGGGTTGAAAATTTTAGTAGTTTGATCACCTCCATCAAGGAATCTAAAATAAGTAAAAAGAAGGTAGGGGTCAAGACATGCAACGCCCTCTATGCACCAGGTGTTATTTGCACCTATGACATCACCATTTGTTTACATTTACAATAAACATAAATAATCTTCAATTAGTTAGTAATCTTCAACAAATTCCTATTAGTAATTTTTGGGTGTCATTTTAAGGGAATACACTTTATAAGAGAGAGTTAATTAATTTTCATTGATTTCCAGCTGAAGACTTTTTAAAAATTTTTTGTCGTAATAAAATACCTTCATTTTAGCAAGTTCAAAAGTGACACTTTTCTAGCAAAGACTATGATCGTGAGTGACTTTAAATACAGTAGTGTTTGAGTATGATGCAAACAAGAACATTACTGAAACTAAATACAGTTTCTTTATTGTGATTGCCTACAGCAAGTTTACATCATGCTATCGTAATGCTGGATGTACATGAGTGTGTTGAATATTTACCCATGCACGAAAATAAAACACATTCAAGAACCTCACGAGGATCACAGTTTTTTTTGGGAATCAACAGATATTCAAACGTGCTTTTTTCAGTGTGTGAATTAGATCTAAATGAGTAGAAAAAACACAACCACATATTTTTAGTAAAATGAATTTCTATGGCAATTTTAACAAGGGTTAAAAACGAGTAGAACATTTTATTTTCATCAAACATAAAATACAAGGCAGTAATAAACTATTTCAAAGAATAGTGTAAGTTTCAAATTAATTTCACACACACTTTTGACATTAACTTAACAGGTTTTATAACTTAACCTTATCGTTAACATAAAAACATTATGTGTTTCACCATCAAAAAATTACATAGGTTTTGACAGTTCTCTGCAATTAGTAAACAAAAACTAAATCAGCTGTCAAGCCTTGCACCGGCTACATCATGGTTTTTGTTTACGTGACCCTTACCTTCTATTTCTAGCTTCCTTGACCTCCATTATGATTTAAACATGCATTTCTGTTTTCTGATATCTGTTTTAAAAGTTCTACTACAGTAACATGGGGAAATAATACTTTTAAATCTATCTATCTATATATATAATTCCGTAAGTGAATCGGTCCCCACGAAATATCTGGAGTTAGAAGAAAGATAGGGTAATGTATGATGGCTCATTTTAAAGCTTGAGGGCCAAGGACGCAAGAAAAAATACCAGAATCGTCAAAAGTTACCTGGGCTTCGCCCCATTGGACCTTGAAGTTCTAATGTTAATCTAATGGGAAGAAGATTTTTAGATCTACACGTGTGATAAGCCAGATGTTAAAGTGTTTTATCATAAACTCATCAGCTGGTTATTGAGCAGATATTTTGAGTTAAGATAACTGCATGTTTATAACTTTTTAAAATTGGCAATGTACTATAAAAAAAGGAGAACACTAATAGTCGTGAACGGATTGCGAATCCACAGGAGATTTCATCTTCATTACCCCATCTATGTCATGAAGAAAATAGGAGTAGAATTATTGGTATATTCAGCACAAAAAAAGTTAAAATTGGCTTACAGACATATTATTGGCATCATGGTTAATATGATGATTAATTGTCTTTACTCAGAGGATGACATTACGTTTAGTTATTGAGTTATTACGTTACTGCTATATATATTGGCTATATGTAGTAGATAGAGTTGAATCGTTTTATTGTTTACTTATTTTCGACTGAATCATTATATGTAAACTACTAACATTGCATAACCTACGTATAAGAAATATTTTGTTTTATTTTTAACCATTCTCTGCTACTTTCTTTATATATATCGTAGGGAAACAATAAACGCCCGTTAATCCATAAAGACGGATAGCTAAATAAGCGTAAATAAGCGAGATAAGCGAACACTAACAATATATAAATCGATATTCTACTTCATTGACGAACAGACAAAATTTACTACAATCAAATCACGAGGGATGTCGGTGGCACTAGGGTAAGGGGACATGGGGGAAATAAGGGGCATGGCGGAGGGGCCACAGGAGAACACAGAGGTACGTGGAGGGAAGGGGGCGATGGTGGCACCGCATCATGGGGAACACAGAGGTTTCAGGGATATGGGGGGTACGAAGGGCACGAGGGGCACGAGGTATGTCGGTGACCAGGATACGGGGGGGATGAGGGGCACGGTGGAGGCATGGGGGACATAGGGGTACAGGGAGGAACGGCGAGCATGAGGGCATGGGAGCATAGAGGGTATGGGGGTGCGGGAGCATAGAGGGAACTCTGGGGAGGTATGGGAATGCACTGGGGCACGTCGCGGCGGGTGGCGCGGAAGCATAAGGGGTAGTATGGGCGTTGTCGGTGGCACGGGGAGGAAAGTTGGGCATGGGGTACGGAAGCATGGCGGGCAGGGGGGCACATGGTGGCACGAGGCACGGGGGGCAGATGGGAATGGGTGCACGGGAGAGCCTTCAGGGAAGTAGAGGGCATGGGGACCACAGGTAAGAACGGTGGGCATGTGGGCACGGGCGTACTGGGTGCGGGGGCATTGGCGCATGAGGGTTGTCGGGGACCAATGTTGTAGTGGTGCAGGAACGCGTGGGAACAGCGTTCCCACACTGGTTTTCAAGAACCCAGGAAAATCCCAGTGCCCCGTTCAGGGAAAATCCGGGAAAATAGCTAATATGTTCCTAAATACAAATATTAATTAAAGAGTATAAAAATATTTCTATGCCAATGATAAAATGCAATACTTTTGTAAACACGATTTAACTCTGTATCTGTTTCCAAGGATAACCTCACACTCACGTGAACTTTGTATTGTGCACAGAGTACGGTATACGGTGCGGGCATCACTCTCCCATCCCTCCACAACCCTTCCACATCTACAGAAGAGGATGCATTTGCCGACAACTTGTAAAAATGATTTTGTCAATCTTTTAATGAACTTTCATTGTAATTAATTATTCTGTTTTTCCTCTGTTTTATGGATTTAATTCATTTTAGTTCTCTGCTTTTATACTTGAATAGAATGTCATTTAAAAATTAGGTTATTTATGTTGCTATTTTGAGGGTTAAAAATAAAAGTAGTTAATAAATAAATTTATAACCTTTACTAAAACAACCTTCTTTTGTTAAATAATAAAGTTAATTAAGTATAAAATATAAACAAATGTGTATATTAAAATATATCATAGGTTTGGATATACTGGTGTTTTATTTAGTTTTTCTCAAAATCATCTAAATTATTAAATAGTTTCTTGAATCCTCAGGAAATTCAGTTAGCTTAAAATTCATAGCCTAATACGCAAATATATTGCTATCATACGCATTCAGGGAAATTTTATTGTAATTTTCAGAAAATTTGACAAATTGCGTTCCCACATTGGAAAATTTGCCACTACAACACTGTCGGGGACACTGGGGTTCGGGGGCAAGGTGGAGGCATAGGGGGCAGAGGGAGGAGGAGTGGTGGGCATGGGGGCATGGGAATAGGAGGAACAAGAGTCGTCTAGAGAGGGTACTAGAGACGTCCGTGGCACAGAAAGTGGTTGGGCCTGGGTTGGGTTTTACGGGGGAGGAATATGGAACATAGAGGGCACATGGGCCACAGAGAAGAACTTCGAGCATGTGGGTACATGAAAATGGCGGGAACGGGGGTATGGGGATCAATTGGGTATGGTAGCATGGGGGTACTTGGGCCCCGGGGGCATAGGGGGTACAGGAAACATGGGTCAGGAGAGGTGACCGGGAGCACATGGAGGCATGGAGTTACGGCAAGTGTGGGGAGAATGGGGGGTACAAGGGGTCCAGGTTGAAGAATTTTATAGTATTAATGGGCTTTTGTTGTATTGAACTATTTTATTTACTTGAGTTACAATCTCATCAAGACACAGTTAAGATGAAAACTATGTTTACCGCGTCTGGTAGTACAATAGTGCAATAATTTTTATTTTTTTCCACAAAATAGATTACCGTATTTTATACAGGGGAAATTATTGGTAAATTACTGATTTGATACCGCCATGAAGTTTCGCCAAGATTAGGAAATATTTTATTTAAAAAGCCATCAAACACTTAAATCCAAACTACAGCTTGAGAAAATAAAATAATACTGCAAGGATTTGATAAGTTGAAACTTATTTGTGTAGTCAATATCACCATTTTGATTCTTAGGGGCCTTTGCCCCTACAAGCCACTAGTATACTTAGAAACTCCTATAATTTATTACGCAAGTGCTGAAAAGGAGCTGAAAGTGTGGTTATAAAAACAATAACAATTTTCTCACAACTGACTATTAAAAAGCTGTTACTATATTTTAACAGAATTTTAGCCTAGTTGTGCATAAGAATTGCATATTCTCTAGCTAAATTTGCTATAGTAAACTGTATGAAACTGGTCTGATGGAAATTGTAACAGCAAACTTCCCCCTTACACAATCTCACACTTCAATGTTGTCATTTATTGTTGTATTTGCCATTTTTTATGTGGCATACCATATATTTCTGGGTGGATTTGGCAACTGTGCATCAACTCCCATTCGACTGATTTTCAAGAAATTCTAGCAATTCTACGAGTCACTGCTGTTTGTTTGACCCATATAAATCATTAAGCGTAGTACAGTATTAGTTGCTGAGAACAAAGTCTTTCAACCTAGCATCAATATATGTGATTTCATGTTTGACTGATTCACAGGTTTTAATTTCACATTTGTTTCACAGGAGCGGCAAAGGTGACGGCAGAAGACATCAAGCCCGCGCTGCAGTACTGCACGCATCTCATCTACGGCTACGCGGGCATCGACGACGACGACTACGTAGTCAAGCATCTGGACGAGAAGCTGGTTCTGGACTCAGGCAAGGGGCAGTACAAGGCGGCCACGGGGCTCAAGAGCTTCAACGCCGGCCTCAAGGTGCTGCTGTCCATCGGCGGCTTCGGCGACACTGACGACCTTGGCAAGTACCTGGAAGTGGTAAGTACTGAGCCATGTGGTATGAAAGATAGAATTTTATATCTCGCCACAGGGAAAATTCCTTCCCTCGCCGCCCTGAATTTACCTACTTTTCTTCATAGTCAGCTGTTGTTTTAATTTCACCCTTGCAGTTGAGGATAGAGTAGAACACGCTGACAATTGTTATTACTGCTCCTGTTTGCTGTTACAAGCGCTTTTTTTACATCTCAAACATTAAAATAAGCATTGTTTACGAAAAACCAAAGCAATTACAGCAAAGGACATGAGAAGTTAAACAGAGCTGTGGTAATTTTCGGTGATTCTCATTGATTGAATTCATGGCAAAGGAAGGAACAATGAGAAAAATTGGAAGAATCGAAACCCACAGTTATTTTAAAATTTTTTGACCACACATTAATTTTGCATCGGTCTATTACTGAGTAGTAGGTATAGTGTCACTCATAATCAGAATCCACTGGTCTCACTACTGGATAAGTGGTCAGTTCATTTCTTGTTTGGTTAAATGTAACTTTAACAAATATTTTTATTTATGAGAAATTTATTTATTTATTCCAGTTGCTAGTTTGATGCTGACCGGGTCAATTTTAGGCACAGTTGCCATTTGTTTTTTACATAAATGATGCTAACAATAGTTGTAAATAGTAACACAACCAGGGTTTGACTGTTCCACTGTTCCATTTAAAACATAAAAATGCCACTGAGACCCTAAAATGTCCTGTCATTTTGAACTAAAGTAGAACCTCAATAGTTTGACACTTTGTGGACTTAGAGGGTGTCGAACTATCAAAATGTCTAACTATAGGGAGTATATGGGGAATTTTGACACTGGAAGAATAAAAATCATGCTTTGAATTTAGGCAACACTAAATTTGAATGAAACCATAACTTAATTAAACTTTAAAATAACCAATATTCAAATCATTCGCCACTTTGTTTACATTTCCACCTTTGTCAGTCTCCAACATGGACACTATCATTCCTTATTTACATGTTAAGTTGTCATGGACCATGTCGAACTATAAGGAGTGTCGAACTATTGAGAGTCGAACTATCGAGGTTCTACTGTAATTGAAATTGAAATATATTCGTTTTAGTAGAAATTCACAATGACTAGATTTCAAAATGGAAAATCACAATGGAAGCTCATCTCAATTGTATGGGAGCAAAGCAAATGAGTTAACCCTAAAGGAAAAAGAGCTGAACAATGAGATCACACATATTATTATTTAAAAGTGTTGTTTATTCTATTTAAATTTCAGTAGTAAAGCACTTGTTTTTAGCTAGTATTAAATTTTTGGGGCAGTACACGAACAATATTTGCCACAGTTAAGGAAAACAAGGTCAGATAACAAAAGTCATAGGCTATTGGTGCAGATGATAAGAGGTTTATAGGAACTTGGTTGATTCCACTGTTCAAACTGCTGATAGTGCTTTTTAGGAAACTGGGTAAAGATAAGAGAGAAAGGCAGGCCTTCGCCCGACACAAATAAATTTTCAGTCTATTCAAAATGAATTCATTTAGAATGATTTTTTTAATGTTTATTTTTGGTCAAATACATTGAGCAAATAATTTGAAAAAATGTATTAAGTTATAACTCATTTAGTCCTAATTTATAAAATTATTCTGCAAAAAATATCTAGAGTATCCGCTAATATGCTATTAATATTAAAGTGTGAAATTTAGGGGCTTCATGTGAATATTGCATAGGTCCTAGAATTGATACAGCATAACTTTTAACATTTTAAATCATCATACAATATTTTGTGCAAATAAGTTAGTCTTCCGAGGGTCTCTTATTTTGTCATTACTCATCAATTATATGCTATGGAATAGCAAATTTTCTCATTTTTTACTCATGGGAATAAATTTTGTTAGATCCATAAGCTTTTTTATTATACTTTTTTAGACTGATAAGCCACAACTTTGAAGTACATAGAAGTACATGCATATTTTTTTCATGTCAAAAATGTCAATTCATTACTTTTTTTATTAATTGCATTTTTTGTGATTCCCCGAGTCTAAAATTGTTTAAATATACCGGGTGTTCATAAAGTCTTGCCCTGATTTGATAGCTTTGCTGTCAAACCATTAGAACCACACGCAACTTACATTTCTTCTTTTGAAGATAATTTAATGTAGTTTTTTTTTATTATTAAGTTGGTAACACCTTTGTTTAGCTGTTTGACAACAATGCAGTTTTCTTTAAATTCAGTACAAAAGCAAATCAGAAATGGTTAGCCTCCAGAAGAAGTAACAGTGTGTCCTATGGTTCTATGAAACCCAGTCCCCCATTACCGGTACTGTCCAAAGACTTTTTGTGCAAACATTTAGAACAACTGCACCTGATGTAAAAAGTATCGAGAGGCGGTATCCATATTTTTGTGACAGGGGCAGTGTGTGTGACAAGAAACGAACTTGACGCCCGCGCATCACTGAAGTCAAGGTGGATGGGGCGTGATCGCCCGACTAAATTGCCTCCTCGGTCACAAGACTTTACCCCTCTGGACTTTTTTATTTGGGGGTTTGTCAAAGACGTAGTGTGTTCTACCCCAGCTCTTGATTTAAAGTCACTAAAAGAGAGAATAAGAAATGCAGTGCAGTCTGATACTCATTAAATGTTAACCAAAATATAGGAAAAAAGAAAAAGTCGGATCGAACATTTACAGGCAACCCAAGGCGACACATAGAGTTTTATTGAGTTTGAAAATATGTAAATAAAACGTAAGAAGTCACTTGTTAAAACTGTAAATAAAACATTATTATACCATCATTTGTTTTCATGCTATTCGATTTCTTTATCAGGGCAAGACTTTATGAACACTCGGTATTTGTTCATTTTAGTCATATTGTTTAATTTTCCAAATTGTTGGTCTAAGTCCAAATTTTAGTCTAAAATTTTTAATTTTGATTATACCACTGAATTGATGTTTCACAAGCTGTTTGTTTGGTGTTAGTTTTAATTCTACCACCGAACTGATGTTTCACAAGCTGTTTGTTTGGTGTACAGTTGGAGAACATCGAGACCAGGACCAAGTTCGTCAACTCTGTCCACGCAGTTCTGAACCAGTTCAACTTCGACGGAGTTGATCTCGCCTGGAGGTTCCCCGAGGTCAAGGAGAAGAAGGACAGGAACATCCTCAGTAAGTTTTCCTCACTTGTCGAACAATCAAATGTTTTACTTGACTTGAATAAGTTATATGTCTAAGTTCTTAATTCCAAATTTTAACAACATCCCCGTGCTGGCGAATAAAAAACTTTTTGTTTTATTTCAAACAGGCATTCTACTTAACACACTTGAAATCAAATATATCTTGATAAGTAAACCCAAAGAAGCCGGCAAGGTAAAATACCGGTTTGTAATTTGTTTCACTGAAGTGATAGAGATTGCAACTGTAATAGTGGGCATTTTTAATACTGACATGCCAAATTTGAAAATGTTCCATGAGATATTATTTTTGGGGCTTGCCGATATTTTAAACCCATTTGTTGAGTAATCCAAATCTTACGGAATATAGTCGCATAAATATGTTATAATATATTGATTACTCTTAGTTTGTCGTCTTCTGCATCTCACTATATTTCCTTATTTTTTTAAATGTTACTAAATAAAATTAAAATTAAAAGTGAAATTTTTTTAAATAAATCCTTCCCAAGTTTACTGAATGTAATATCAATGTACCAATTTACTAAATGTAGAACCAAATCAGAAGAGACATCCATGAAGAAAAGTGAGAAGGCGACTCCCAAAACACAGATAGCACTACCAGAATTTAATTTTTAGTGGATTTAAGATTTAAGCTAATTGGCTGAGTGAAAACAGATGGCAATGTATACAGAACTGAATAAGTAGGGACATCCTTACGGGGAAGTGAGAACACCGCCCCTGAAACACAGGTAGTACCACAAAGATGATTATTCTGATTGGTTGAATGGAAATAGCTGACTAGAATAATTTTAGAGAAATTTGTTACTGTTTTGATTTTTGTAAACAAATATGATCATTTTTGCACTTAAGAGATAGAAAGAGCCCTTCTTGTGACAGCAAGGAGAAGTAATCCTAGCATCAGCGTTTTATTTTCCTCTGGTTTTCGCGGAAAAAACAAACAATTTTAACATGGTCCCTACTTATTCGGTTCTGTATACGTTGCAGATGGCTAGAATAATTTAGCAGACATTTGTTATTGTTTGGACTTTTTGTAAACAAATGTGCTCATTTTGACAATTTGAGAGGTAGAAAGAAGCACTTTTATGGCAATTAGGAGAAGTATTACTAGCATCAGCGCTTTATTTCAGGCCGGTTTCGGAGATAAAACAAAATTTTTTTAACATGGGATGTCCTTACTCATTGGGTTCTGAGTACAATAGTTATTCTGACATAGAAGATATCACAGAATTGCTTCATAGGTTTAATGTTAGTTGCTTTGCCTTATGTCTGTAACCTTTTGCATCATTGCAGGCTCGGCCTGGCATGGTCTGAAGAAGGCTGTCGGCGTCGGTGTTGATGACAAGTGGGCCGAGCACCGTGATCAGTTCGTCAACCTGGTCCGAGAGCTGAAGGCTGCCCTCCGAACTGATGGAAAACTCCTCTCCCTCGGCGTCCTCCCCCACGTCAACGCTTCTGGTATGTATAACATAAGCTAACATTACATTAAGTAATAGAGAAACCCCGTAAGTTATAGGTTGGTCTTGAAATTTGTTGATTTGTTCGAAGGCCGGCCCTAGGTTTTCTAGCGCCCTAGGTAAAACTGTTGCTAGGCGCTCCCCCCCCCCCCCCCCCCCCCACTTGAGTAATTTTTTTAGCTGTTTTACATATACTAGAGATCGCCTCCTGATCGAAATTCGATCAAAATTTCAGTTGATCTGGACCCAAGAAGCTTAAATACCCCCGTCGCAGCAGACCTGCGTACCCCATGGGAACCCTATTTTTGACTTTTCTCCGTAACCTGTTAAGCGAAGTTAAAAATTCAAAATACTAAATTGTTTGTTTTTTAAGCTCTTTTAAATGGTTTTAGTTAAAATTGTTGAATTTTAAAATTATGGTCCAAAAGTGCCAAAAACCCATTTTTGACCCCTTTGAAACCCCATAAAACCCCGTTCCCATAACCCGATCATGCTGGTTTGCGAACTCATGAAAAATAGACCTGGTCTTACACCTTCATACCAAATTTCATCAAAATCGGAGGTTCCTGTCAAAAGTTATCGAGACCACGGACACACATATATATATATACATATATATATATATATATATAGATATATACATGTATATGAAATTGAACGAATGGTGTTTTTGACTTCTGGGGACCTCAAAACGAAAAAGTATTATGGTCCCGGACCTAGGTTTCACCATGACTACTACCGTAATAGCGTATTCCCTATAGGGAAATTCGCTAAAAAATTTTATAACTAAAACATCTGTTCTTGCTAATTTTCTAGCAGTTGTTTTCACAACAGCTGTCTAATGATTCATCCAATTCTCCTTTCTCCATAAGATTAACATTGGAACTTTGAAAGCATGTGGGCGTAGCCCTGGATTCCGATGAGAATTAGAATGGGATTCTGCTCATCTACAGTACTATACCTTTCTAATGGTATGTCCGAATTTTTCCTACGATGCACACGAGCTGAGAAAAAAGGAGGAAACGAAACATGCTTGCCTATTAATATATAGATTACAAAGAAACCTATTTTTTAATAAAAACATTATTACAAATTTATTATCATAGGAAGCACTTGAAATTAAAATAATATTAAAAAAATTTATAGTGCACAAAATATGCGCGACAATTATATCTACCCATTGCGAAGATCCATTGCAGACATCAAGAAGAAAAATCAGTGTCAGATGCCCGTACGTCACCTCTGATAGTTGACACTCTTTATTACGATTGAAGGCCCTATTTAGCGCCTATTGGGAGCACCCTTTTTACAACCAATAGAGGCTCTCTTTACTACTGTCAATCGAGGGCTCTCTTTACCGCTGATGAAGGGCACTGTTTACCATCAATTTGGGGAATGTTTATCCCAGTAGGGGGAGCTCTTTACAGCTGATCACAGGCGCTATTAACGCTTATTTGGGCACTCTTTACTGTCGATCATATGCGCTTTTTACCACCGGCCAGGGCGATGTTCACCGCCAGTCAAAGGGGGCTATTTACCGTTGACTAGAAGTTAATGTTTACCACCGTCGGGGGCACTCTTTACCATTGATTAGAAGGCAAAGTTTATTGCCAGTCAAGGGCATTGATTAGAAGGTAATGTTTACCGCCGGTCGGGGAACTCTTTACTGTTGATCAAGGGCACTTTTTGCCGCCGGTTGGGGACGCAATCCAACTCTGATCAGGTGTATTTGGCCTATGGGGGGCACTGTTTAACGGTGGTTGGGAGCAATATTTAAACAGACTTAAGGCTGATCCGGGGTGCTATTTATATCTATTGGGGGTGATTTTTACAGCCGATAAGAGGCTATGCCAACTTTTGAGGGTGCCCTTTATCAGAGCTCTTTGCCTCCGATCAAGGGAGCTGTTTACCGCCTGTCGGGGTGCTATTAAAATAATCACTCACGCTCATCTCCGCCAGGCGCCCTCGGGCCTCAGCGTCATAGGCGGTCTCCTAGTTTGCCTATATGGTAGAGCCGGCCCTGATTTGTTCAAGGGCAAAAATTCCTATGAAGTTAACCATTGTGACAAACTTCTAACAAACAGAGCTATGATGAACGTTTTGATAAGCCGTCTTATGAGACATCCTCCCCCTCATTTGCACTACATCTCTGCCCACTCTCAGGACCCACATCTGACTCCCAATGAACTTAGAGTGTGGCCTGAATAAAACAATCATGAATATCTTGTATTACAAGACCTGAACTCATTTAATCATGGCCCTCTCAATATAACTAATTTAAAATAGTCTCTCAAAAAATTTGTGACTTCCAAAAAGTATTATATTTTTTAATTTGTGAAATGTAATGCAAAAGTTCTGTTGGCAAAACAATGCTCAAAATTATCGTTACTAGTTGTTTTTATGTTTATTATCAATGAGCTTAAGTCCAGCAAGTTTTAACCCTCCAAGTGCTAAACGTCGCGATCGCGACGCATTTCGGCAACGCGTATAGCGCTATCGTCGCGATCGCGACGATTTTACAAGGGTTTACTACGATCGTCACAGATCCGTTGTTTATTGACGGATCGGCATATATTTTATATAGTATTGAAGAGAAAATATCATTCTATCTGAATACTTTTGGTTCAATACATATTTCAGTGGAAAATCAAAGTTGGCTAACTTGTTTGTCAACATCAGCTGTTTTTTGGTCGTCTGAAGTACAGCTGCTCCATCGCAAATTGTTATGGTTATGTTATCTTTTTACTTTCTCCCCCTATACCATAGTATATGGAGAAAGTATTGTTTTCGTCAAAATTTTCGAATTTGAGTTGTTGGTGGATTTATCCATTTTGGTTCCCCCTGAGTCCAAAAAAGTGGTTTTCGGAGTGATGTCTGTGTGTCTGTGTGTGTGTGTGTGTGTCAGGATGTAAACAGAGCTAGAGAATGCCCTAATGGTCCGATTTTAATGAAATTTGGTATATAGGTCCAAATCCACGATAATTCCAGGCGTTTTTTTCATTTTTTTGAATTTTTGATTTTTAAGGGTATTTTACCCCCAAAAACCCTCAAAAATCGTCAAAAATCAAAATTTCTCAAAAACGGCTCTAACGATTTTGATTAAAATTTTGTGGTTTATTAAGCTTAAAATGGTGGATAAAATGACACCACCCGCATCTCCGAGAAAATGCGCGTTCAAAAGTTATGGAGTAAAAAGTGTTTAAAAAATCAATTTTTTGGATTTTCAAAATAGCTGTTGTCTCGAAATAAATTTTACTTATCACCATTAAATCAAGCTCAAAAAACTAAATAATCCAGTATTTTAAATTATTGCTCTACGTCAAGTGGTTGAGGAGAAAATTCAATTTTTCGTTTAGCGGTAAACGCAGTACGTTGTTAAAAGTCACGGATGCGCTAGGGTCAAGCTCGCGCTGCTCTGCTGGTAGCTATCCGACAGAGTCATCTAGACATTAATGTTTAAAGCTTTTAACACATTTTTTTATATTGTTGGGAGAAAGTATGTGTCAGTTATCTGATACCGTTTATTTTGCTAAGAACTTATAAACATTATATATCACTGGAAAGGTAATAAAATTTGCAACATTTTGGCTATCTCAGATTTTTTTATTTGACTATCTAATTATGCCCTGAAATGGAAAAACCTGAAGACGAGGGTAACAAAAAAAACTACCCCTTGATATCTAGAAATTTGGAAAAAAATAAATGGTAAGTAAGATCTAATGAATCATAATTTCTAATAGTAGACATTTTTCTGAACAAATTGATATGCAATATGATATACTTTTCATATAATTAATTACTATTATGCACATTTCCTTAAATGCTTGCGCGAAACTAAAAAAATGGTCAGCACTTAAGGACTAATATACGTAGCACTTGGAGGGTTAAATCTTATATAAACCATTCTTTGATAAGAAATTACGGTATATTTAGGGTTAGTAATAAATCTGCCACTTGTACATAAAAAATCCAATTTTCCCATAGCTTACTTCGATGCGCGCAATCTGTGCCCCCAACTGGACATGGTGAACCTGTGGACCTTCGACTTCCGCACGCCCAAGAGGTTCAAGCAGCAGGCCGACTACTCAGCTCCACTCTACTACATGTACGACAGGAACCCCCAGCAGAACGCGGACGCCCACGTCAAGTGGTGGATGGAGAATGGATGCGATGGTGAGAAAACATTCTTCTTCTTTAGAATTTTAGCAGAATATTTGGGAGCAATCCTATAAATTGAAAGAATTATTTTATTTATTTGTTAATGGTACTCAATTGTATAAATTACACAGGTTTTCTTAATAGACTACCCACATTATTTATGAAATATTTAATTCTGTTTAGAAAGTATATACAATGGTTCAACTAAGAATTCAATCACACGCTTAAAAAAAATTCTTGTACAGCTTTAACTGTTTATTTGCTACCAGAATTCAGTGTATTAAAGCATGAACAAATATTTTCTTCCATATCTTACTTTCAATACTGTATCTAACACACCACTTTATATCCTCTTCACTGAAATAAACTAAGTTTTCAACTTTTTTAATAACTCGCTCAATTTACATTTTTAGTAAAGCACTCACCGTCAATGCAATCCAAAACGTGTGTAGTCCTTTTTATAATAGTTTCAACCCTCTTCAAAGAGGCATCTATGTCAGTTTACAATTGTGAACTAGAAGTTCTTGCCAAATTAACATGTAAAAACATGCACAATACAAAAAACAAGGATGGATGAAAAAACTTGTATCCATGGATTAAAAACTTGTTTACTACCATTCTTTTACAAAAAACCCATAATTTGTAGGAACATCATTAAACGAAAAACACTTTTTTCCAGCTTCCAAGATCATTCTGGGTATCCCCTCTTTCGGCCGCTCATGGAAACTGACAACTGACAGCCCTGTGTCTGGAGTGCCGCCAATCCTCGCCGACGGAGCTGGTGACGAAGGAACTTACTCCAAGATCAAGGGCACGCTCGGGTACTACGAGACATGCACTCGTGTGGTCAGCCCTACCAACGCGAAGGCCCCCGCCACTCTGCTGCGAAGGATCACTGACCCCACCAAGCGACTCGGAACTTATGCCTTCAGGCTGCCCCAGAAGGACAAGGTAGGAAGAGGCGTGTGTCATTTATCTAGTAACAAAGTTCAAATATTTTTACTCAAATTCATGATAAATTACACTCCAAGTGCTTTCAATCTCAAGTATATCTCGACATTCTGCAAACCTCTAAACTTAGCTATCATCGGGTTGATTTATTTTACAACCTACAGCTTTGGTTTGTCTTACGCTTTCATTCTGAAGTCAGGAATTTCGTTGCTGCAGTACCTAACGCAGCTATGTCAAACGTACCAGCTATGTCTTTTGTTCGAAATCCCTCTCCTCCTTTAACAATATTTCTTTAGACTAAAAATAAATCCACAAAGTGTCAAATTTTCATTCTAACACTCTTTAAATTTTTGTAGTTCATATCTAATTCCAGTTTAAATTATTACTATCTACTATTCGCCATTGGTTGTTTGGCTATTACCAACACCTGCTACTAAGACAAAGCCGGAGCGCTCTGACGTCAAATGCCTTGTGACGTCACCTAAAAGGCAATGTCAAAACAATCATTTGTTTTTGTTTACATGGGTTGTTTTTCGTAAACTTCAATAAAATTTTCTCGTGTTATTTGTAAAATTTGTAATGTATAGTGTATGGTGTTTTAAAACTGATTATTTTTCATTCAATAACAATTTTGTTCATAAATGTGGTTATTTCATATTGACTCGAAGTTCAATTTAAATATCTGAGTGTTCTGAATAGTTTTTTGTGTTGTATTACAACCAAGCTAAACAGTTTTTACTTTGGAAGATTAGAAAGATTGTACTAGCAACAATGAGGAAGAGAGAGGCGTATTTAATTTAGCTAATAATCAGAAAGTACCTTCTAGATGGTTGGGCTAAACGTTATTCTTAACATCAATTATATCAACGAAGCCATGGTTGCCTGCTAGCACCTTTTCTTTCAAAGGTTCATGGGTACCGAGATTCAGCGTGTGAAGAAGATTCATTTCCAGCCTACTCATGAAAATTAATTGAAAGCACCAGACGCTGATTTATCAATTTTAATGAAGAAACTACAATCAATGATGTTGCTTTGAATAATTAAGATGATACGCCAATAACCTAACTCAGAAGTGACGAAAGTAGTATTCAAAAACTGACATTTTTTAATCTAAATCTAAGCAGCACAAGTTTTAATTGCATTTATATACAGTATTTCATTGATTATAACGAATAGCCTATCAGTTAATATGTTATTTTCAAATAAAATGTTTGAATCGTTGTGGTTAAATATTTGTACACATTTCATACTCATAGTTTAGGAAAGTAGGCCTACCGTGTGCAGGCTAATTAAATGGTATTGCCAACAATTTCATTAGAGGCCAAATAATAGTTAGGTCTACTGCTAGTCAACTAAACTTATTCTAATTTTTTAATTTGTGTAAAAATTAGTATCATTTTGTGTCCGAAAACATTATTATTTTATATAAAATTATTTGAATTAGAAAATTGTTTAAACTTTTTCATGAAGTGAAAGCAAATAATTCATAATATTTATTACGATTGGTACCTTTTTAAAAATCAAATATTAAAAATGAATACATTCCATTGTGATACATCTCTAGGTTAGTTGTTAGGGTTAGGGTTTAGCGGAAAATGTTTTTGTTTTCGCTATCAGCTGATGCTAAAAGGCAAACAAAAATGGCAGCACTCCGGCTTTGTGTTCTAGGTGGTGTTGCTATTACCCCTGTTTAAAGAACCAGCTGATCTTGAACAGTAACAAAAGCTACACAAGGCATCACACTCATCCTTTTTTTTAAATTTCATACTTTTTAAATTTACAACATGTCAAGTTACATGGCAGTTTGGAATACAACTATTTCCAAGTTTAGTAGTGCTCAAGCACCAAAAAAAAAGTTCAATATTTATTTTTATTTATTTATTTATTACATGTCATTACATCATACAAATGATAGGACATACAGTCAGTACAATACAGAAAACAATACAAGTATAAGAAATATCTTAAAATAAACCAAACAACTTATAATGAATTATAAAATAGTTCACTTCTTTAATCAGAACTCATATCTCTGTCTAAGTATTCAGCAATTGAATAAAAATTTTTTGTCTTCAACCAGGCTCTCAGGGTGGTCCTGAATTTAAAAGAATTTTCAATATTTTTCAAATGTAATGGTAATTTGTTGTGTATTTTTGGACCTGAATACTGAGGAGACAAATGAAATTTTTCTAATCTGTGCCTTACTGGTTTAATATTGTCTCTATGTCTTGTGTAATAATTATGGACAGGCTGATCACTGAGTGAGGATAGATTGTTTTTCACCCAACATGCAATTTCCAATATATAATGGTCATAAAACGTTAAGATTGAAAATTTTTGAAAAATATCTTTACAAGAAGTTCTAGGGGACACTTTGGCAATAATTCTTAGTGCTTTCTTTTGTAATTTAAATATTCTTTTTGAATGACAGGAGTTACCCCAGACCAAAATTCCATATGTCATTATTGATGAAAAATATCCATGATAAGTTATCAATTGAGTTTTCAAATCAACAACTTGCCTTATTACACGAAGTGAAAAGATACAGCTATTCAAACGTTTAACTAAATTATCTACTTGTGGTTTCCAGTTTAAGTTTTGGTTGATTGTTATGCCCAGAAAATTTACATTTTTTTGCAGAGATATTTGAAAATTAGATATTGTAATAAGATCACTATTATTCTTATTATTTGAGCTAAATTTTACTATCTGAGTTTTATCCTCATTCATGACCAATCCGTTTGCCTGGAACCAGTCACCCAATGCCTGTATCTCCCTGTCCAGTGTGCACCACAGGGTGTCAGGACTGGGCCCCGTACAAAGTAGCATTGTATCATCTGCATACTGAAAGATATCCATATTTGAGATTAGTGAAAGGTC